>BSBM01000647.1:14855000-14865000 GCA_027924585.1 Larix kaempferi | reverse complement strand
GGACAATTTTGCAAAGTTCACCCCCGTGTGCAAAAATTGCACAATCCCTCACTGAGCAAAACCCTAGTTTGAATAATGCACCTACAAGATGACATGTGGGCCATGGGACCGACAGAGAGGGGCACCCCTAGCACTGCCCCGATGTCCTGAATCCAATGGAGTCAATGGTTCGTCAATCAGAGCAACGGTCTTCATTCTATGGCTTGTTTCGTTCGGCATCCAAAAGGCCTTCAGGGACACCTTCTAGATGCCTGTTGGGGGCATAGAAGTCCAATCGTGTAGAAAAACCTAGTTCCGAGGAGTCCTACAAGTGTGTCTAGGATGGTTCCAGCTGGGAACACTAGCCACAAGTGCCCGGTGGACGATTTGCAAAGTTGACCCCCATGGGAAAAAATTGCACAGTCCCTCACTGAGCAAAACCCTAGTTTGCAGAATGAACCTACAAGATGACATGTAGGCCATGGGACCAGCAGAGAGGGGCACCCCTAGCATAGTCCCGCCGTCCTGAATCCAACGGAGTTGACGGTTCATCGATCCGAGCCACGGTCTTCATTCTATGGCTCATTCCGTTCGGCATCCAAAAGGCCTTAAGGGACACTTGCTGGATACCTGCCGGGGCCATAGAATCCCAACCGTGCAACAAAACCGGGTTCCGGGGAGTCCTGCAGGTGTGTCTAGGACGGTTCCAGCTGGTAACGCTAGCCACAAGTTCCCGATGGATGATTTTGTAAAGTTTACCCCCGTGGGCAAAAATTGCACAGTCCCTTACTGAGCAAAACCCTAGTTTGCAGAATGCACCTACAAGATGACACGTGGGACATGGGACTGGCGGAGAGGGGAACCCCTAGCACTGTCTCGACGTCTTGAATCCAAAGGAGTTGACCGTTTGTTGATCAGAGTGACGATCTTCATTCTATGGCTCTTTCTGTCCGGCATCCAAAAGGCCTTTAAGGACACCTGCCAGATGCCTGCCGGGGGCATAGAAGTCCAACCGTGCAGCAAAACCTGGTTCCGGGGAGTCCTGCAAGTGTGTCTAGGATGGTTCCAGCTGGGAATGCTAGCCACAAGTGCCCGGTGGACGATTTTGCAAAGTTGACCACCGTGGGCAAAAATTGCATAGTCCCTCACTGAGAAAAACCCTAGTTTGCAGAATGCACCTACAAGATGACACGTGGGCCATGAGACTGACAGAGAGGGGCACCACTAGCACTGTCTCGACATCCTGAATCCAATAGAGTTGACGGTTCGTCGACTGGAGTGACAATCTTCATTCTATGGCTCGTTCTGTCTCACATCCAAAAGGCCTTCAGGGACACCATCAACTCCATTGGATTCAGGACGTCGGGACAGTGCTAGGGGTGCCCCTCTCCGCCAGTCCCATGGCCCACGTGTCATCTTGTAGGTGCATTCTGCACACTAGGGTTTTGCTTAGTGAGTGACTGTCCAATTTTTTCCCACGGGGGTCAACTTTAAAAAATCATCCACTGGGAGCTTGTGGCTAGCATTCCCAGCTAGAACCGTCCTAGATACACCTACAGGACTCCCCGAAACCCAGTTTTGTTGCATGGTTGGGATTCTATGGCCCTGGCAGGTATCCAACAGGTGTCCCTGAAGGCCTTTTGGATGTCGGACGAAATGATCCATAGAATGAAGACCGTCTCTCTAATCGACGAACTGTCGAATCCGTTGGATTCAGGACATCGGGATAGTGCTAGTGGTGCCCCTCTTTGCCAGTCCCATGGCCCACGTGTCATCTTGTAGGTGCATTCTGCAAACTAGGGTTTTGCTCAGTGAGGGATCGTGCAATTTTTTCCCACAGGAGTCAACTTTGCAAAATCATCCACCGGGAACTTGTGGCTAGCATTCCCAGCTGGAACCATCCTAGACACACCTGTAGGACTCCCCGGAACCCGGTTTTGTTGCACGGTTGGGATTCTATGGCCCCGACAGGTATCCAGCAGGTGTCCCTAAAGGCCTTTTGGATGCCGGATAGAACAAGCCATAGAATGAAGACCGTCGCTCTGATTGACAAACCGTCAACTCCGTTGGATTCAAGATGTCGGGGCAGTGCTAGGGGTGCCCCTCTCTTTTGGTCCGATGGCCCACATGTCATCTTGTAGGTGTATTCCGCAAACTAGGGTTTTGCTCAGTGAGGGACTGTGGAATTTTTGCCCATGGGGGTCAACTTTGCAAAATCATCCACCAAGAACTTGTGGCTAGCGTTCCCAGCTAGAACCGTCTTAGACACACTTGCAGGACTCCCCGGAACCGGGTTTTGTTGCACGGTTGGGATTCTATGGCCCCAGCAAGTATCCAGCAAGTGTCCCTGAAGGCCTTTTGGATGCTGGATGGAATGAGCCATAGAATGAAGACCGTGGCTCGGATCGATGAACCGTCAACTCCATTGGATTCAGGACGTCGGGACAGTGCTAGGGGTGCCTCTCCCCATAGGTCCCATGACATGTCATCTTGTAGGTCCATCTTGGAAACTAGGGTTTTGCTCAGTGAGGGAGTGTGCAATTTTTGCACACGGGGGTCAACTTTGCAAAATCATCCGCCGAGCACTTACGGCTAGCGTTCCCAGTCGGAACCTCCCTAGACACACTTGTAGGACTCCCCGAAACCCAGTTTCGCTGCACGGTTGGACTTCTATGCCCCTGGCAGGTGTCCTTGAAGGCCTTTTGGATGTGAGACGGAACGATCCATAGAATGAAGACTGTCTCTCCAGTCGACGAATTGTCGACTCTATTGGATTTAGGATGTCGATACAGTGCTAGGGGTGCCCTTCTCTGTCGGTCCCATGGCCCACGTGTCATCTTATAGGTGCATTATGCAAACTAGGGTTTTGCTCAATGAGGGACTGTGCAATTTTTTCCCACAGGGGTCAACTTTGCAAAATCATCCACCGGGCACTTATGTCTAGCATTCCTAGCTGGGACTGTCCTAGAAACACTTGCAGGACTCCCTGAAACCAGGTTTTGCTACACGGTTGGACTTCTATGCCCCCGATAGGCATCTAGCAGGTGTCCCTGAAGGCCTTTTGGATGCCGGATGGAACAAGCCATAGAATGAAGACCGTCGCTCTGATCAACGAACCATCAACTCCGTTGGATTCAAGACGTCGGGACAATGCTAGGAGTGCCCCTCTCCACCGGTCCCATTTCCCACGTGTCATCTTGTAGGTGCATCTTGGAAACTAGGGTTTTGCTCAACGAGCGACTATGCAATTTTTGCACACGGGGGTCAACTTTGCAAAATTGTCCATCGGGCACTTACGGCTAGCATTCCCAGCCGAAACCATCCTAGACACACCTGTAGGACTCCCCGGAACCTAGTTTTGTTGCACAGTTGGGATTCTATGCCCTCGGCAGGTATCCGGCAGGTGTCCTTGAAGGCCTTTTGGATGCCGGATGGAACGAGCCATAGAATGAAGACTGTCGCTCTGATCGACGAACCGTCGACTCCGTTGGATTCAGGACGTCGGTACAGTGCTAGGGTGCCCCTCTCCATCGGTCCCATGGCCCACATTTCATCTTGTAGGTGCATATTGGAAACTAGGGTTTTGCTCACTGTGCAATTTTTGCACACGGGGGTCAACTTTGCAAAATCGTCAACCGAGAAAGTATAGCTAGCGTGATGATGATGAATGAAATTAGAGTTATAGAAGGAAATTGAATTAGGGTTAGAGTTAGAGTTAATGATGATGATGAAGATGGTGATGATGATGAAGATGTTGATGATGATGGTGATGGCGATGAAGATGATGATGATGATGACGGAGAAGATGTGATGATGGAGACGTTGATGAGGAACCTAGACATGGCAATGATGATGGTGATGGTGATGAAGATGATGATGGTGATGGTGGTGTTGATGGTGATGGTGATGATGAAGAAGATGGTTTAGTGCTAGGGATTGGGTGGGTGTTAGGGTTAGATTTATAGAAGGAAATTGAATTAGGGTTAGAGTTAGAGTTAATGATGATGATGAAGATGGTGATGAGGATGATGATGGTGGTGTTGGTGGTGGTGATGAAGATGATGATCATGATGATGGTGCGGATGAGGATGAAGGTGTTGAGGATGATGATGATGAAGATGGTGATGATGATGATGAAAATGATGATGGTTTACCATGATAATGATGAGGATGATGATCATGATTGTGGTGGTGAGGATGATGAAGATGTTGTTGTTGATGATGATGATGATGATGATGATGATGGTGGTGGTGGTGGTGGTGGTGGTGATGAAGATGATGATGATGATGATGATTACGAAACTTGTGCAATTTATCAAGTTGTACCAAGTCTATGCAATTTATGAATCTACCAAGCTATCAATGTATGGCTGCAATAGTCAAAATATTAATGTCAATACTCAATGAGACCATGAAACAAAATCATACCATACATGTACACCACATACCTATAACATAGTACACAATAAAACAAGCAACCATGTACCAGATTACCTACCTATGGTCATTCGACTAGACCATCAGGATCACCTCGAATACCAATGGTTTCCTTTAACCTCTTGTGCTCGGAATAAGGCAATAAGTATCGTGCCATTGATGAGTTCTTCCTTGGCATTGTTTGCAGCTGAAGATTTGTGCCAATAACTAAGTTTGTATAATGGTATACAATCTCACCTGGTCTATAATCTTCATATGTATACCCTTTTCTATTTGTTGAGTGGGAAACCTGGTTCAAATATTCTCCCTTTATAACCATCGACCCAATCAGAAAATCAACTCCCTCAGAGTCCTGCAATGGGACATTTAGGGTGTGCTTCCCCTCTAAGCAACGTGCCAGCCAATAGTCAGTGCACCATGCATTGCGTCTCGAGGAAACCACTGCGTATATGTGCCCTGGAGAAAATATAGTTCCAACGTTTTAGTCAACTAATTAGACACAACTAGTTGTCAAAAATATCAAAAATATACACAGCTAATTAGACACAAGTAGTTGTCAAAATATAAAAATATTAATCGAACCTGGTTGTACGAGATTTGATATGTGGTCATAGTCTGGTGAAATACTTGATTGGTCCTCCTCCAACTGGGATAATTATGTAGCTATCTGTTGACCAATTGGTAGTGATACACGGTCCCAGCTGTCAACCCAATCCATGGATTCACATTTGTCCCATTCACCACTACTGCATGGAGAACAAAAACATGACAGTTTCCTTGTCCACATTTCAAGTATAGCATTGTCCGACGTTCTAACTGAATGAAATGCATGAGTTCCTTGGATGGTCTTGCACTCATATAACTATGAATGATCTACATCCACCAACTCCCAAAAATATCTAACCACATGTGCTTTCCTGGTTGAGTGATCTTCCTTCCTTCTTGCTCCCTCCCCCATGACTGAAGCACACCATTCAACGATGGTTTTTGCATTTCAGATGATAGGTCCATCTGTGAACTTCATTTCTTTCCTGTGTAATGCAGTCTTTATGCACGCACTTGCTCCATCGTGTTCACCTTTTCCATGTTCGGTCTCAAAATAGTTCCAAATATGTGGCACCTTGTGCCTTTTGTGGATCATACACAACCATTGGAAGACACGGGAATTTTTGAATTGCCATGCACAACCGTTAGACCAAATCCAATGTTGTTCCATCTATATATTGTTATCCTTCAAGTGATTGTAGAACATTTGAAAGCTGTGTTGTACAAAAGCCAAGTTGTGACACCTGTCATCACTTATGTAGAAGTGATACTCCTTCAATATAACCCTGTTGTCTTTAGTACTATCTGCCCCATGTCTATAGGTGATATGGACCATTATGCTGACCTGGTCTGAGTGATAGTATTGACTCTGAATATCATTTTGCGGTTGAAGAGTGTAGTTTTCCGCAAAATCGACCACTGACAGGATAGTCCCAATAGGAAATGTATCCCTCCACATTCTAAACTGCTCATCTTGCCAACGAGCCACATGAACATGCTTTACATAATGTTGTGTCTTTTCAAAGAATTCCTCCATGAAGTCGCAAACACATACCTGGTAGATCAACAATAAATACATATATCAATAGATTGCTACATGTGAAATTGCTATCTGAAGAAAAAATAGTATTCAATAACTCATTACCAACCTGAGAAGTGACCAATTGTATTTTTTTTCTTTCATTCCCTCCATCAATATCATACGTGACATATTTGAATGACTGCAAGTTCACCTCCTGCCTCCCAAGTTCATGCTCATCTGTCACATGTATGCATTTGTCCAATAATGTGAATCCACCACACCCTAGGCATGTCCCATCTATGCAAGTTTTTTGATAAAATTCCTGCTACACAAGATGCTATGAATAAAGTCTCTAGATGGAATTGCTGGTAATGCAGCTGAGCATTCCTGCACAAGAGTGTTATGCAAAACATGGAAAATATATGTATATGTGTCATAATAGTAACCATGCTCAATGTGGTATCGACAACATGTGTTACGAATTGTGTTTATTTTAACATACCATGGTTTGCATTTTTCAAAGGATCTTTGGCCCAAGTCAAGTTGGTTATGTTCATTCCTAAATCTCTCATATAATTTTGTTTGTGTCATATCAAGAAAATGTTTAATGTGTGGTTCACGATCCTTTAACCCCTTCTCAATTTTAATACATATTTTTGGTTCAAAGAAGGTCTAGTGTTGTCATGCCAAAAAGATTGCACTAATCCCTTTACCGCATCGATGAGCTTCGTATCAGAGCATGGCAACCTGCCAATGAAGTCCCAAACATCTGTTTGACCGGTTTCAAGTTGTTATCTTCTAACACAATACCTACGAAGTGTCTTCACATTCAAATTAACAATTTTGGATGTAGGTTTAAGAAAACGAAGTGCCCTAGTGCTTTTGTTAATGATTGACTGTGACAACACATGACGAGCCGCATTGCGATCCTTTGAGCGAGATTTCTTTCCAACTGTACTAAATGCATCTACTAAACATTTAACGATATGAGAACTTGGTTCTAACTTTTTGGCCATCTTTATCCCTAATGTTCTTCTAACAACAGTCATATGCCTAGATTTCAACAATGATAAAAATAATTTGCACTTGTCCCCATCACATTTAGAATCAAAAAAGTTATCAAGTATTTGTCGAGTTTGATAAGTAATAGAACATTTAGACAATGTACCTTCAAGTGAACTAATGAGAGTTTCATCAACCTGTATATGTCTTGGAGTTCTTCTGCGTGCAGTTTCTAATGAAGGTAAGGGTGTTGGAACTGGAGCATGTACACCATCACCAGGACTCTCCGGCCTTTCCATAGGAGCCCCTTGTCTTTCATTCTCTTGGACAGTCTCCATAACATTTGCTTCTTCCATTGTCAATCCTCCACTCAATGCCTCTCTAACTTCGTCACTTGTATAACCACTACCCAACAAGTCATTCACTACCATATTCCGAGGTTGAATTGATGTGGGAATTGAAACATCCCCCGATGAGCACCTACGTCTTACTTCTTCACTAGTGCCATGGGGTGCTTGTTCATCAAATGTTATTGAAATTGAGGGCCCCTCTAGTGAATTTCTTCGTATTTCTTGAGGTGGATGGGTAGGAACGACCATGGCATCATCTACGGTTGGAATTGGTTGAGTTTCCATGGAATGCCTTCGATTCCACATGTCCAATCTTTTCTTTTCTCTAACTTCTTCCATGGTTTATTGAGGCTTCTCTTTCCTTTCCGATTTCCTTTTTCGATTGCGTGGATTCTGTTAGGATATTCCTATACTCCATCCTAGTCCTACCAACATTTTCATTATTTTCATTTTCAGTCTTGCATGCATTTCTGCATGCATCCCAGTCATCAGTCCCAGCACCTAGCCTCAGTTATCCAGCCCCTGGGAGCTTCTCTCAGATCATTCTTATCCCTCCTAGAGCTTAGTGCTCCTTTCCTCCTTGATTTAAGGAAGCCACTCGCCCTCTCTCACATACCATTCAGTTGTACTTTAGTTAGTTGAGTTATCATCAGTTCTTTCCTTGATTTAAGGCTAGATTGACTCTCAACTGACTGTATCACTCTGATAGACCTCTAGTGAGACTGAACTGCCCATTCCGACTCCAGTTAGCTCCTCATGCGCCCTCCACTGAGCCTCCTTCATTCAGTTAGTGTCTCCATGTGCCAGTTACACTCAGTTAGACTCATTTTGACTGATGGTTGACCGTTACTTGTGCATTGATGACTCCACCGATGATGAGATAGACTTCTAGTTGTGCTTTGATGAAACTCCAGTGATCTTTTGATCACTCCATGAAGGCTAATTCGAATTGCCACCTTGGAATTCGAATCCTCATGCATTGTACTACTTATTTTTCCATATTGTGATTAATGAATTAGTGTGTGTGAAGTTATTTTGCTTCTATCCGAGTTCTACTGTATTATTATTCTATTGCTCATTTTACTGCATTGACCACTCTTAATCTTATTCCTAAATTCTTTCATTGTGAGGTATACATCAGCTCTTAGATCTGCTGTGAGGATTTTCACATGGTATCAGAGCATGTTGAGAGTATTGTTTATCTCCATTCCTGAGAGTTTTTTGCAGGTTATTATCAAGATTTCGAGTGCAACAGTTGCAGCAGTTTCTGCATCTTTTGCAGCAGTAGTAGTTGCATACTTTTCTATTGTTTGTGTAGGTCTTCTACAGCTTCCATGTATTAATCAGGAATTACTCCTCTTTCTCCATTCAACTATGATGAATGGAAACCACAAATGATAGCACATTTGAAGAGACATGGTCTCTTTGATTATTGTTTTGAAAGAGAGTTCGAATCCTCTGAAGAAGTGTATGACTGGTTAAATGAAGGTGAAATAGCTTGTGCAACCATGAGTTATGCTATGTCTCGATGCATGTCATATGACCTCCTTGATGTTTCATCTCCAAAAGAGCTATGAGCCCACCTGGATGAAAGATTTGGCAAGCAGAATGAAGGGATTGGTCCAAACCCTTTCGAGAGCAAGCAAAGTGATGCATTTGCCCTCCTTGATGATCTCATTGATCATGAACCAGTATCAAACATATCTCATATTGAAGTTGTCCAAAAAGAAGAAGAACTTGCAGATTCTACACCCATGCTCCAAATTTCTTCTATTTCGAATTTTGTGCCAACTCACACTCTAGAAATTGCAGAAGGTCCTAAATCCTCTCTTGCACCAGAGTTTGTTGGTTTGCATCATGATCTATTGAATGTTTCGGAGGTAAAATCAAACATTGGAGGTAATGCATTCGTTCTCCTTGATCACTCACCTCTTATATACTACTATATGATCGTTATTTCATGCTTTCGGAAGGTTATTGAAGATAATGGCCATTGCCATTCGCTTGGGATAATTTCTCATGCATTTACTGGTTTTGATCTCACCTATAATGGTTCAAAGGAGACCTCAAGAAACCATGATTCAAGTCTTGGATCTAATTTGGATTCCAAGCAAACATTGATATTTGATGGCCATTACCATTCACTTGGGATAATTTCTCATGCATTCAATGGTTTAGATCTCACCTCAAATGGTTCAAAGGAGATCTTAAGAAACCATTCTTTAAGTCTTGGATCTGATTTGGATTCAAAACATTTACTATTATTTGATGGTTCTTTTGAGCATAATCTCACCCATGATGGTTCGAAGGAGAAGACAAAAGACTATCTGCACATTCATGTTTTTGATCCTACCTTAACTGATTCGAATCACAGGTTCAAGGATCATCCCCATACTTTTGGATTTGTTCTCATCACATTCGATCTGAAGAGAAAGTACAAGCACATGCTTTTTGAGCATGATCCACTTCTTCCCAAGAAGAAGATACCTTCAAACATATGACCAAGCATCACACCTGCTTGATTTTGGAGCATTTATTTTTGTGTGTGCCTTACAGTCTATTTTGAGGGGGGGTATTTTTCCCATGAGGTTTTCTCCATTTCCTCGGTTTATTGACTTTTATTATTCATTGTATTGGGTGACCTTTGGTCTTAGTTACCAAGGCC
>BSBM01000647.1:14820000-14850000 GCA_027924585.1 Larix kaempferi | reverse complement strand
CCGTCTGAATTGACATGTTGCTCACGAGATCTTGCAAGATCCCTGATTTCCCTCGAAGATAGTGGCCTGGTCTCTCACGAATCAGATTTATGCATTGTCCATTCATCAAACTCCTTCTTCATCTGATCAGCAACCACTACTAGTTAAGAAACTCCCTCATGCTTGTTCTGCGCCTGCTTGTTTCTTAAAATTAAAACTCTACGAATTGGGTGACTTGCTTTGTTGATCAAATCATTTATAATTGCTCTATTTCAACCATTGTTTCTTAACTACAGCTCATGCAACTGTTCGGTGGTTGGGCATTGAGGCCACTTGAGTCCAAGAGAAGGTTGGTGAAGAAGAAGGCATCCCAGAGGGGCTACTGCATTTGCATTTACACTCAGACATCCTTCGATCGGTAAGTGTCCATAAACGCAGTTTGAGCCTTAGTTTGGTGCCCCTATTTTTATTGGTACAGTCGACCATTTTGAAACTTTGCCATCTTTTCTGAATGCTTATGCCCATAAATTTGTTTGAAATATTTGTATGATATTTACCTAGATTGCAATAGCTCCGCTTACCACTATAGAAACTATATTATCTAAAGTTTGATCTTAGTTGTAGCGAATTAACTGTTTGAATTAGTTGTTGTCTATGGCTATGATATTTAGATAATACGTGTCCATTGAAGTGAGTCATCAATCCATTTTGAAGACTGTTCCTATTAATTTGTTTGCTTTATCATTTTGTTTGTGTAAAATATCTGGTAAACATAAAAATAGGGAAGGCGGGAGGAGAAAACACAGAACGCGGGAGGATAAAAGCATTTTGCTAATATTTTTGTATAGACATAACGCTAGCACATTGCTTATAACATTGAGCACCAAAACACTAAAATTTGAATTTAAATCAAATGAGCACGCGTTATTTGAATTTAAACATAACGCACGTGCGTTCCTGAGTGCTTACTCACCCACTCCTCCCGTGCTCACATGTCATCCACTATTCTATGTGGTTGGTTCGGACTTACCAAACCTGTGCTAGGGAATTTTTAGACCATAGCTAATTTGACATTTTTAGCATTTTTCTGAGTATGCCTGTTTTTCACTACTCTCTACAGCATGACCTACATGACCAATATTGACTAAATTTTAGGCTAGATAGAATTTTTTATGCAGATTCCAAATATGTAATTTTTTTTTTAAAATATTGAGATTTTCGATTTATTTCCTAATTTTCTTGTGTCATCACTCCGTTGGTCAAAAAACATACTGTTAGTGTTTATTCCGTAACTTTTTCATTTCACAACCATTTAAAAAAAAAACTTGTATGCTGCACTAGAGGACACCGACCTATACATCCTGTACAAAATTCAGGTCAAAATAACTACATTAAGACTTTCAAAGGCTGCGCCCACATTTGACGTACTGTTCTCGAGGTTTGATCACTTACATGATTAAAAAAAATTAAAAATTAAACATTTAATTTTGGAAAAATAGCCCTACACTAGTGCTACAGGTTCTATACATGTATACCAGATTTTGTAGCCTGAAACCATCATTTAGGCAATGAAAGGCTGCACCCACAAAAACATATATCTTATCATTTTCCAAACAAATAAAAAGTTACTGTTGGAAAAAATGAAATTTGGCATAGTTATGTAAATTTTCATTACTTAAAACTTATATATTCAGAAACGTGACTCAATTTCCTACATTTCATATTTTTTACTCGATGCAATATATCTTGTGTAAGTATCTAAAAAAACCAAGTAAGTTAATGGATGCCTGATTTTTCAGTTTTTTATTGCATCTAATGCGCCAAAAGTGACCCTCAATAGCTTGCACATGCCCATAAATGTTGTCGACTATCTACCACATTCGACATATAAATGTCGGATTATCCGAATACATTGGTGTCGGATTGCCGATGCAATAGAGTTGGATATCCGACCTCCAGGGCAATAGAAATTTTCTTTTAAAGTTGAATATGTGACTAAATATTCATCGGTTTTCCAACCAATAGGTATACCTTCATGTACTATAATCCAACGCTATAGCCGACGACAATTTGTTGTATAGCTGACAACAATTTGTCGCATAACCGTCGTCTTGCATTCCTTCGGTACATTGGATATATGACAAGTGCCCATTGTATCCGATGTAGTTTTCGTGGTTCCGACAGTATATTCGTCGGTTATTTGGATGTAGTACATAGGGTATCCGACTATATAAAAACATTTAAAAAATAAATAAATATGGAAGTTTATTTACGTGCATCATTAGTGTGTTTGAAGCAATGATATATTGTATGATATCTTATATTCCGAGAATTTAAAGATAAAGCATCAACTCTTTGATGACCTTGGTTGGATTAATATTGACTATCATCCTTGAAAGCTTTCCAAGTAAATTTTTTTTTTTGAGATCCCCATGAACCACTTGAAATGAGAAGCAAATTTCATCAATACTTTTGCATAAATTTTATTTACTCTCCAGTTCCGTTAAGTTGTAGCTTGTGTAGAAGTATATTATAGTCTTCTTTCAGAAGTGTGGAAAGAACAGTGACAAAAAGGCCACCACTTATAACAAAAATCAGCATTGACAGACAACTTCAAACCTTGGTAAGGACATCCTCCGAGCACCTTCATTATATATTTAAACATTCAAACCTTGGCAATCAATCTTGCAACATTTAGTAGTGCATAGGGAGTATAAGTACTTCATACTGAGAAAATAGAGATTTAAAACCACGTGATATTTAACTACATCTGATGAAACAAGTACTTTATAGTTACAAAATATTTCTAATAATAAATAGAGAATAAAAACAAGGAATTACAACAAACAAAATTGTTCCACAAATTCTAAGGACACTTTTTACAACAGACTAGGAAATGTCATCTCTCAAATACATACCATGACCAATGAGACGAGACAAATAATATTCTGGTTTCTTCAAGTATTCCTTATCAATACAAGGAAATGACCATGTCACTCTAAGAGCATGAAGATCCTGAACAACTTGTACCCAGTAGATTCTTCCCGTCTCCCAAATAGGTCCCTCCTTGTAGAAATTCAACTTTTACAGGCCGCCTTTTCTAACATTTCCAAATAGCTCCACAACCCATTCTTCTAGGGTATCCAATGATTATGATCAAACTTTATACTATGCAACATTTCATATAGAAATGAATCATAAGAAACTATATTTGAGAGCATATTGACTTCTATGGATGAAAATAATAATTGTAACATGAAGAATGTGAAGAAACTAAAGTTCAACAATCGTATAAATAGACAGTGGCAATCCTGTGAACATAAGAAAATATAAGCTTGAAATCAAATGGAAAATTATAATCACCTTAATCAACTACTTTTACCTCATGTTCCATAGCTTTATCTTTCACCAATGGTGAAATGTAAAACTAAGAAAACCTACAGAAATTAACTATGTTATTCAACAAAATCCATATCATTCATATGGCCATACTTTTATATGCAAATTCTCTCTATATTAAGTCAACAAACATTTGCAAACAAGGACAATTCAAATACATACATTACTATCACAATCTATACAAAACAATACCATTGAACCCAATAAACGACCAGATCCAAACAGGTTTGACTTCAAGAAAACTTTGCAGAATGAGCAAGAGAATCAAGATTAACGGATTCACTCAGTGACTTCAATGGACTCCATTCTGTATCTCTGACAAAGAATTCAACATTATTTATAATAATAGATGAACTTTCTCAAACATATATAGAATATAGAGTTGATGAATGAGAAGAAAAGGACAAGGGTGTTAGTACAAACATTTCTTAGTTGCTTTATACTATCAAGGGACTAGAATAGATATATCAACTAAGTAATAAAAGCTTAGACAAATTATAATTGAAGGATCATATCAATTTTGAACTCCTTGGGATTTGTGGTCCATGCATCTATTTCGATTAAGAGAACATTTTCATACATTTGGGCTTATAGAGTAAACCTGATATAATACATGGAGGAACCCATGGTAGGTGAAATCGAGGGGATAGACATGAAAGGTATGCTCTAGAGATGAATCCATGATGGAAGCATATAAAGAAAAATCTAAAAGGCAATGAATGTATTAGGTTGATTTGACACTTGGAATATCTCTAACCTATAGTGAATAACAACATTTTGGGGACATTTGAGAAAAGAAGAAAATATAATTCCATGAATGGTCAATATCCAATTGTCCAAAGCTAAAAATGGACTAGATCTCATTGCATGCTTTGGATATTTTAACAAAAAGGAGGAAAAGGAACACTACAGACAACTAAGATCTTGTTGGAGAAAAGGAATGCCATGAACAAATAGGATCTCATTCATTCTTTCACATCCACAGTGCATATCTTATCATGAGATTGAAGAATTTCAAGGTAAGGGAGAAACAAGACTGTCACCAATGGTCTCAATCTTGCATGCCAGTTGACATTTATGACTTAAGTTATAGATGACCCCTATGTACTTGGAACACGTGAGA
This sequence comes from Larix kaempferi, assembly GCA_027924585.1. Lineage (NCBI taxonomy): Eukaryota > Viridiplantae > Streptophyta > Pinopsida > Pinales > Pinaceae > Larix > Larix kaempferi. Next base: position 14,845,499 of record BSBM01000647.1, on the reverse strand, counting down.
AGGTTAGATAATCACACAAGAATTCTATAGGATGACACGTAGGATCTAGGTGGCCATCATTTCCACATCAACATGGGACATGTGTCATGCAATGCCAACTTAAAAAGGTCTAAAACTAGTTCCTTATTTTGGTAATAACAACAATATACAAAATTGGATGCAACTAAAATTCAGCTGTAAGTCCACATTGATGAGGACTATGAAAGTGTCAGTGAGGATTGTTTGTAGATTGGATCCAAAATTTTGAAAAATGACAATTAATGGTTTTCAAAAAACATGAGGGTACTCAATGATAGGATCTTGGTTGAGTTTCAAATTTATCTAGTGTGGAATAGGATTAGTCATGAAGAAACATAGTAAAGCTTTCAGCTAAATTCCTAGGGATTTGGAGTGGTTCTCAAGAAATAGGCCAAAATCAATTATTTTGGGAGACTTTTGGTTATTTTTAGAAACTATAAATGGAGGAAAAGTGACCCAAAATATACAAAATTTGAAAATTTTTCTTACTCGGTGAAACAATAAAAAGTGTTTCTACTAGAATAACCAATGTAAATAAGCCAAAGTACAGTAATCCATTAATGGAAAATAATAATAAAATATTTGATAATAGACAAGATGATTTTACATTCACAATTGATTGAGGCTTATATAAGCCAATCATGCCTTTTCATTTGAAAAGGACACGTCTCTTTCTTTTTTTAATTAATTAATTAATTATTATTTATTAATATTAATAATATTAATATTAATGATATTAATATTAATGTTATCATGTATATATATTTATTATGTTATATTAATTTTTTATATAACATTGCCTTCCTCTTAGATATGCTTTGTCCTCAAAGCATAATTATGGAAGACTTTTATGCTTTGTTCTTGCTCGTAAGGCTTTCTCATGATCTTCTATGTTGATAGTTGTGACACTTGATGAAATGAGCCGATATGAGTTACGAATTCCCATGAAAAAAATTCGCATCGAATGTGAAATGGTCCATCTTTGATCAAATGAAAGGGGTGACAGTCTTCTCCAAGATTGACTTACGATCAGGTTACCACCAGCTACAGATTAAGGAAGGAGATATACATAAGGCTGCTTTTCGAACAAGGTTTGGGCACTATGAGTTTGTAGTGGTACCCTTCGGTTTGACCAATGCCTCAACTATATTCATGAGTCTCATGAATAGCGTGTTTCGAAAATACTTAGATCAGTTTGTGCAAGTCTTCTTGGATGACATCCTCATCTACTCCAAGAATGAAAGTGAACACGAGGAACACTTGCGGATATTGTTTTCATGCTTAAGGGAGCATCAGTTGTACGGTAAGTTGTCCAAATGCTCATTTTATCAGAAGGAGATCCATTATCTAGGGTATATAATTTCAGGTGAGGGAATTTCAGTGGACCCTGAGAAGGTGAAGGCCATAATGGATTGGCCTGTACCCAGGAATGCACATGAAGTGAGAAGCTTCATGGGGTTAGTCGGGTATTATAGAAGGTTTGTTGAGGGTTTCTAAAAAATCGCAAACCCCATAACTACCCTACAACGTAAAGGCATTAGACATGAATGGACGGATGAATTCGATGTCGCATTTGCCAAGATGAAGAGACTATTGACGAGTGCACCAATTCTACTAGTGCCGGATATGGAGAAGGAATTCACAGTTTGCATAGATGCCTCAAGGAAAGGTTTAGGTGCAATGTTGATGCAGGAAGGTGGGGTAATAGCTTATGTGTAGAGAAAGTTAAAAACACATGAAGAGAATTACCCTACCCATGACCTGGAGTTGGCTGCGTAATGCTAGCTTTGAAGCTTTGGAGACATTACCTTGTTGGACGAAGCTTTGAGCTCAAGTCTGATCACCAAAGCTTAAGTTATATCTTCACTCAGAGAGACCTAAATGCTAGGCAAAGGTGATGGAGTGAATTCATGAGTGAGTATGATTTTGGGATTTCATACATCAAAGGGAAGGAGAACGTGGTAGTCGATCATGCCTTAAGCAGAAAACCAAGACTTTTCTCTCTTATACCTTTGAAGGTTGATTTGAGGGAAAGAGTTTTAGGACAGCTAATCGAGGATAGTTGGTACCTAAAGGTCACATCGGCACTCCAGAATGGGAAACCGGTGGGACCTAAGTTTGAAGGCTATGAGTTGGAAGCCGATGGTTTGTTGTGGTATCAAGGGAGGATGTATATTCCAGAGGAGGAAGGTATTAGAGAGCCTATCCTTAGGGAATCCCACAGAGCAGTGTATTGTGCACACCCGGGTGTAAAGAAGATGTATGCAGACATGAAGCAACTCTTCTTTTGGGCAGGAATGAAAAGCGACGTGGTCAGATTCGTCGCTAGGTGCCTTGAGCATCAGCAGGTAAAAGTTGATCATCACCACCCGACAGGACTATTACAGCCACATGAAATTCCTATGTCGTAGTGGGAGGTTATATCCATGGACTTCATGGTGGGATTGCCTCTTACATCTCATAATCATGACGCCATGATGGTCATCATTGACAAACTGACCAAAACTGCTCACTTCATTCCAGTTAAGGAGACCTATGATATCACGGATGTGACTCGTATTCATAAATGAAGTAGTATGTCTCCATGGGTTTCCCAAGAAGATAATATCGGACAGAGATGTCAGGTTTACGTCCAGGTTTTGGACAATTTTGCAGCCGGCGTTGGGTACTCAGTTGAACCTAAGCATCGCTTACCACCCAGAGACAGATGGGAAAACAGAAAGAGTGAATCGAGTGATGGAGGACATGCTTAGGATGTATGTCATGGATCAACAGACTCATTGGGAAAAAAACTTACCTTTGGTAGAGTTTGCTTACAACAACAGTTACCATAACTCAATTGGGATGCCTCCATATGAAGTGTTATATGGAAGGCCATGCAGAACACCACTGAGTTGGGAAAGGTTAGAGGATCGAGTAATTATAGGACCTGAATTGATTTAGGAGATAGAAGAACAGGTAATTCAGATTAAATAGTGGTTAAAGGAAGCTCAGGATAGACATAAGAGCTATGCTGATGTGCATAGGGTTAACCGAAGCTATAAGGTTGGGGATGTAGTGTTCGTCTACATCAGGCCTAGCAAAAGTACCATCCGGTTTGGGAAAGGGACAAAGTTGTCGCCACGATTCATAGGACCCTTTGAAATTTTAGAGAAGGTTGGACCCGTCACGTATCATCTTGCGCTGCCACCCCCATTTGCACAAAACTCATAATGTTTTTCATGTATCTGTTTCACGACATTATGTAGCTGATGAGTCTCATAAGATAAATTGGAAGGAGCTGCAGGTTTTGGACGAGGGGACCATCAGGGTCGAACCGTTACGTATATTGGACCGCAGGGTTAGACAGATCAGGCACCGTTTGGTGGACCAGTTTAAGGTCTGGTGGGACCGGTATAGCCTAGGGTCTGCTACCTGGGAGGACGCAGAGGCTATGTATCGTGATTATCCCACACTATTTTGACCATAACTTCAGGACGAATTTTCCTAAAGGGTGGGTGTATGTAATGCCCCATTTTGACATTACTACCTGAACTACTATTATATGTTGTATTTGTTTGATTGTTAGACTTCGTCGGTTTGACGACACTGTGGACATATGGTTCTATTATTTTGTCTATATATACGTGTGTGTGTGATGCTAGTATTATGATCGATAGTCATGTTTAGATATGTATCATATGTTGATTATGTCTCATATATGCAAATTACGAAATGCTGGGTACGTGGATACCGTTACATTTATATGTTGAATAAATGAATGTTATGCCACGTGCATGGTGAATAAATGAATTTATTGTTGTTATGTTATGATGAAATGTATGTGTAGATGTTGAGAATTTATGCACGATATTCTAGATTGTATGTCAGAGACTAACTTACAGGTTAAAAGGCTAAGTAATAGCTGGATCCTATGAGGTGGGAGAGCCTCGGGGACATGGAATTGGAAAGATAAATGGTATGCGAGTGATGCATTATTTACTTTCACATGTTTATTATGATGTATGGGTGGGGTAGCGTTTCAGGAAACTCAACCACCCATATTGGTTATACGATGACAAACTGAGTACAAGTGCAATGCAGTTATTATGTCGGGTACAAACATAGTCCCTTGTTCCAGTAGGGGGGTGGAGGTTTTACCCACCGTTTATCCCCGAAACCCAGAGTCATGGGAGGGTTGTGCTACAGCGCACTCCCCAAGGTGTGTGATGATGACTAGTGGTTTCCTGCTGGGGAATCTTGGTCGAGTTAGTCGACACTTCCGCTTACGGGTTCTAGCTGGAGCTAGTTATGGCTTGACACTTCAGGGCAGTCCAACAAAGGAAAGGATAGGATGTGGAAGTTAGTTGTGATTTAGGTAGATGATGTAGGTAGATAGGTGTAGCTTGAAGTCAGGATGAAAACAAGATCTAACTGTGTGTGTGGAAAACCCTTAATTGATTATGTGTTGTAACTCAGTAATGTATGAATTGTTGTAACTTAATAAGATGCAGTTAGGTAAAAGACTATACCTTGCAAACTATGTTAAACATGTGTTAGTGAACAATAAGTTTCGTGGTTATAATTGATGTGTGTGATTTATTACTGTTAGTGTACTTATGCGAGGTATGTAAGCAGTAGCTACCCTTACATAACTCGCCTACATATTTATAAATTGCATGAAATATTGTTGAATAATAATGTTAATTATTGTCGATTAATAATTAATTATTGTTGATTAATGTTAATGATGTTGATTAAGGTTAATAATGATAGTTAAGGTTAATCATGTAAATTAATGTTAATTAATGTCGATTACGGTTAATAATGTTGATTAATGTTAATAATGTAGATTAATGTTAATTATTGTCGATTACGGTTAATAATGATGATTAATGTTAATAATGTAGATTAATGTTAATTATTGTCAATTAAGGTAAATAATGTTGATTAATGTTAATAATGTAGATTAATGTTAATTATTGTCGATTAAGGTAAATAATGTTGATTAATGTTAATAATGTAGATTAATGTTAATTATTGTCGATTACAGTTAATAATGTTGATTAATGTTAATAATGTAGATTAATGTTAATTATTGTCAATTAAGGTTAATAATGTTGATTAATGTTAATTATTGTCCATTAATGATTAATTATTGTTGATTAATAAACAAGTTATAGTTAATTTAAGTAGTAAATAATGCATTTGGTTAGTAATGCTTAATTGAATGTTAATGAGTTTGATTAGTAAAGGCTAAGGGTTAAATGTTAAAAGGGGATTGTAATGTTAGTAAGGATAATATTAACTTGGAAGGGTAAGATTAATTACATACCAAACGAGATTAATTAATTAATTAAAATATAGGGATAAGGTTTAAATAATATATTACTTAATTTATGGAATGCCATCGATTTATCCTTCCAAACCCTAGCACTCTGCGTGATCCCTCGAGCTCGGCCCTTGCCGGCTCCCCCTGTGATGGCAGCCTCAGATCCACCTCCCTCGTCCCCTGAGGAGCATCGGCGCCTCTTGGATGCATCCTTTCGTGCCTTGGTCGATGCCTCCCCCCCACCCTCTATGTCCTCAGACCCGACGGATCTCAGCTTCATCAAGCGAGTTGCCACTCCCTGCATCCAGATCCTATCGGTAGCTTCAAAGCTTAAATCTCTTGCGTTGAGTGACCGCGGCTTAATAGGATAGTTCACTGGAATTTGGCCGTCACCAAAATCCATGGATGCTTGGATCAATAAGAACTGGATGCCTCTGATTTCTGGCGGTTTGCAGCATTGCTTCTGTGGTAAGGGCTTTTTTACTTTTCTTTTTGAGAACAAAGAAGATAGAGATCTCATCTTTGACAGCGGGTCGTATTTCATGGGGCCCTGAGGCCTCTACCTGAATTTTTGGAGTCTGTCCTTTGATCGGGAGAAGGATTTCCCTTCTGTTGTTCCTGTTTGGGTCCATCTCCCTCAACTCCCTCTCCATTGTTGGAACGATGACACTCTCCAGGACACTGGAAACTCTCTTGGAAAATATATTGACAAAGACGAACCTAAAGGGCCTCTTTTCTTGTGTGCAACAATATGTGTGGAATTCGACCTGGAAAAAGGGTTACCAGAGGAAGTAAATATTTTCATGGACGGATGGGAGCATCTGCAAAAGGTGGACTATGAACAATTGCCCTTCAAGTGCAAAAAATGTCATGAGTATGGTCATTTCGTCAAAAATTGTCCCAAAAATGTCCAAGAAAACCCTAAAAAAGTTCCCGAAGATGGATGGCAACAGGTAAAAAAGGGGAAAAAAACACTCAAACTCACCCTCCCACGAATGACTCTCATCCTAACATCTCTAATGGCTCTTTGATGGAACCTCATGTGGAAGCGGTAGCCAATAGGTTTCAAGACCTTCCTATTGAAGAAGGGGAAATAAATATTCTAGAGGAAATAGCAGAACCAGTAAGTGAAGAAACCAGAACCCCTAATCTCCCCTCACAGATGAAATGGCCAAAATAAATATCGGAACCTCCACCACCTCCAACGGTTCGTGGGCTGACAAGGTCAAAAGAAAATTCATTCCCTCCTCCTCGCCTCTGGATCTTTCATTGGAATCCTTGGATGAGATAGATGAGGTTCAACCTCCCAACACCAGAGGAAGAAAGTCACACAGGTATCACAGAGAACAAGAAGCAGAAAGAGAATTAGAACTGGGCAGGCAAAAAATCCTGGAAGATATGAAACTACTCCAAAATTCAAAAAATCAAGCCGACGCTAAAAAGGGAAGATCCTGAGCAGGATCTCAGGCCACCAGGAAGTAATGTTAATTGTCTCTTGGAATTGCAAGGGCATGGGAAGTCTAAACAAATTTGAAGCCCTTAAAAGCATTGTTAGATCTGAAAAACCAGACCTCATGTTAATCCAAGAGACCAAAATGCAGGACGTGGAGATCTTGGCTCTCACACGTTCCTTGTGGAAAGATTTCTAAGGTTCTGATTTCAGTGTGCATGGGGCCTCTAGGGGTATTGCTACCCTGTTCTCCCACAAATTCTCTTTTAGTTCATCTTCATTGAACCCCTACTGGATGCTAACTAAATTAAAAGACAATGACAACAATGATCTTCTTTTCATTTGCAACGTCTACGAGCCGAACCATTACCGGGATAAGATCAATTTCTGGAATGATCTCAACAATATCAAAGACAACATGAATGGAAAAAACCTTATTATTGTCAGCGACTTCAACGTCACCAAATCTCGACAGGAGAAGAGAGGAGGCAGCCTTGTCTGCGATCCTTTTGGTGAAAATATTGAGGACCACTCCAACAACCTGGACCTCATAGATATTCCCCTCAAAAATGCAAAGTACACTTGGACAAATAGAAGATGTGGAGCGGGACATATTACTGCATGGTTGGACCATTTTCTAGTAAGTTCCACTTTTTTCAATTCTAATCTTTTATTCAGTGCTTTCTCCTTTCCTTATGCTTCTTCGGATCACAAGCCCATTTGCCTATCTATCTCCCCACCTGAAAATCTTGGCCCAATCCCTTTTTGTCTTAATCCACTCTGGATTCGGCACCCTGATTTTCTTGACATCGTCTCTCAAGCCTGGTCTCAAACTATCAAAGGCTCTCCCAGCTTCATTTGGGAGTCCAAACTCCGAGCTATTAAGTTTGCTCTCAAACGTTGGGAAAAGTCCTCCTTCCAAAATCCCAGCCACTCCAAGTTGTGTTGCCAAGCTAAACTCGCCTCTCTCCAGCAAAGGATGGAGATTCAAGAGATTTATCCCCCCCTCTTAAGACAAGAACTTGCTTTGGAACAAGAAATTCTCAACGATGCTAAACTCGAGGAGGAAACCTGGAGAATAAAGTCAAGACAACTTTGGCTCAAAGGTGGGGATAGCAACACGAAATACTTCCACAATCAATTCAAAGCTCGCCGCAACCATAATGCCATTAGAGAACTGAAAAATAGCACTAGGGAAAAATAGGTGGTCAAGAGAATCTTCAAATGCATGCCTATAATCATTTCAAGGATCTCTTCACAGATAGTGGAGAAACTGATTCTGAGGCTCAAGCTGATCTTATCGATGGCATACCCAACTTAATCTTGGACAATGCTAATAGAGAGCTTACAAAACTAATTCTGGAATATGAAATAGAAAATGCCATTTGGTCTCTGCAAATCGACAAAGCTCCTGGCCCCGATGGTTTTACCATAAATGTTTTCCGAGCAGCTTGGGAAATCATTAAGGAAGATCTACAAAGAATGCTCAACTGGACAAGAAAAAAAGACAGAATAGGAGGAGCAACCAATTCCTCCTTTCTTGCTCTCATCCCCAAAGGAAAAGCCCCATGCTCCCTTGACAGGTTCAGGCCGATTTCTCTGTGTAACTCCTCATACAAAATCCTCTCCAATATTTTAGCTACTAGAATGAAAAATTTCATGGGGAAACTGATCTCGGATTCGCAAGGAGGCTTCCTATCTGGTCGCCAAATCCTAGACAATATTATCATGGTTCAAGAAGCTATCCACTCAAGCACAGAGAAGAAGCATCAAGGTATGGCCATCAAACTGGACATGGCCAATGCTTTCGACAGAGTGAATCACAACTTCCTTTTTGAAATCATGCTCAAATTTGGCTTTTCTAATAGATTTGTAAGATGGATCCAAGCCTGCATCCACAATCCATGGATTGCCCCACTTGCTAACGACATACCTACTGATTTCTTCATGGCCTCTAGGGGTCTGTATCAAGGTTTCCCCCTGTCGCCCTTCCTCTTCCTTCTTGTTGTTGAATCTATGAGTAGGAAACTTCAAGCTTTACGAGTCTTCGAAGATCTTAAAGGTATTCGGGTGGTTCAAGGAGTAAAACCGGTCAGCCACTCCCAGTTTGCCGATGATACTATAATGCTCGAAGGTTCTTCCACGATTATAGCTAAGAGATTCCATCTTGTCCTCTCCTCCTTTCTCAGGGCCTCTGACGACAAAATTAACTCTGGTAAATCCAAAATTTATGGTTGGAACTGCTCCCCAGGAACCCTGGTGAGAATTTCTAGAATTCTAGGATTTGAAGCAACATAATATTGGAATTACTTCATTTAACTTGGCATCCCCATCTTTAAAGGAAAAAAGAAAGTGACAGATTCGCATGGACTCATTGAAAAATTAAAAAATAAAATCAACGCATGGGGTTCTAGATGGCTCAATCCAACAAGTAAGCTTGTCCTCATCAAATATATCCTCTCTGCTTGTCCTCTTTTTGCCTGCTCAATATCGCTCGCTCCTAAGATGGTGATGATGGGAATCACGAAAGAACTCAAAAGATTTTTATGGTAGGGAGGTAAAGAAAACAAGACAAAAAAATTCCACCTCATTAACTGGGACATTGTTTGCAAAGACCCCTCGCAGATGAATCTAACACTTGGTGCTAAAATACTATGGAGAATCACTTCCGGCAAGAAGGCCTGGTGGAAGGAAATATTCTACAAAAAATACATGTCGGGAGCAAGAAAAATATGTGTGGAAAACATCGATTTAGAAAGAAAGGGTACCTCCATTTGGAACCTCTGCAAGTGGGCAGCCCCTATTATCCAAAACAACCTAACTTGGACTCCTGGTAATGGCAAGCAGATTAAAATCTGGAAGGACAAATTTTGCTCAAATCCTCCAACTAACTTTTTTCTTGATTTCAGGGATCTAAAGCATTGGATGGAACAAGCAGACATCCACACTCTTTACGACTTATCTAGGTGGTCTGAAAATGGGGATTGGATTGGCTGGAGGTCACTCAATATTCCGGCCCCTCTTCAACTAGAATACAGTACCCTCTTGTCTCTTTTTCATGGGGCTATCCTTATTCATCTTTATATGAAAGACTATTGCAGCTGGTGGAAAGCTGGTACTTATACAGAGAAGGACAGTTACAATTACCTAGACTCTCTCAACAATCAGCGCAGCAATGAAAAAAAGTGGGAAAGAATCTGGAACAAGGACGAGCTCCCCAAAGTTAATCTTTTCAATTGGTTATTAGCTCACAGAAAGGTTCTAACAACAGATAACTTAAGGAAAAGAGGTATTGCAGGCCCTGCTCGATGCATTCTCTGTAAGAATGCTGAGGAGACCATTGACCATCTCTTCTTGGAATGCAGTTTCTCCAAAGAGGTCTAGCATGAGGCTTTTCGCAAACTTCAACCGAAACTCATCATCCCTACCAATTGGAATGACTTGTTTGCTAATTGGCATCTTTTGTATCACAACTCGCTCTCCAAGAAACCGGATTTCAAATGAGCTTGGGTGGCCTTTCCAAAATTCCTATGCTGGAAGCTTTGGAATGCAAGAAACAAGGAAATATTTGATGAAAAAAGGACCTCCCCTAGTATGGTGCTCTCTTCTGCAAAAGCTCTCTGGGTCGATTCCCTCAATTCGAGAGGTTTGAAAAATCTTGCTAAAGAACCCTTAAGTGTCGAAGAAAAAATCTTGGTGGCCGGCCTTCTGGCCTCCCACACCTCTCCCTCACCCATCTTTCCCAGAAGCCATCGTCTCAAAATTGGCAGATCAGAATGGAGCCTTCTGAATTCAAGAATTGGAAGAGAAACTGTCATACACTCTTCTTCGATGGTGCCTCTAAAGGAAATCCTGGGTTGGTAGGTGCAGGGGGAGTTCTTCTGGACTCCGAAGGAAACAAGATGACTGGCTACGTATGAGGGATTGGGAGGCAGACAAACAACGATGCGGAGTGGCTTGCCCTTATCAAAGGAATTGAAATAGCTAAGGAAAATAACGTGCAGGAACTAATTGCTATTGGCGACTCTCTCTTGGTGATCAAGGAAGCAAGGGCCTTAGTTAATAACTCCTGCAAGCCCTCATCCAAGTACCACTTTCATTTCTTCCACAAGCTCAAAGAAATAAGATCCACATCCCTCCTTTACATTTTCAGAAAAAACAATCACCAAGCAGACTCCATGGCAAATATTGGAGCAGGGTTAAATTGTGGTCTTATGGTTAAAAATGGACAAAATCTTGTCAATGTTTGGGTCCCATAGATATTTAGGTGATCTTGACCCCCCTAGCGCTCATAACTCCCACCCTCGACCTTATTGGGCCACCGCGATGGATTTCAGACCCCACCTCTGCTGCTCGATCTGCTCTGGATCCTCGCCCGACTCCCCAAGACATTCTCGGCGGCGTCCTCAGTCTGACTCCACCTGTCTCGCATGCGAGACTTCAATTCAGGCAGGTGCTAGGGGATGCAGCTCCTATTTCATTGATTAGGGTGACAAATATGCCCTCATTATCCTCACTCAGCTTTGCCATCTTTGCCGCTCTACGTCTTCACGTTACAGTATGGCCTGTGGGAATGATGGAAACTTCTGCCTTCCGGCTCTGCAATGCAATCGTTGAAAGGCTTGCATTCATCTAACTTTGGGGAGGCTGGGTTGAAGAGATATCTCTCGGCTCTGGAGGTGGTGCAGGGCCATGAAAGCACTAGAAAGGAAGCTCACAGGACGAATATCAAGTCGGCCAAGCAGGTTAGGCATGGGCGCCCTAGAAATGTGGAGACAGGAAGAAATTGGTATCCGTTGGATGGTGGACAGGGGTAGAACTTTAAGCCCGTATCGAATGGTGTTCATTTCGGCACTGAGCAGGATCATAGTAGGAATTGGCGACCTGTGGATGCAGGTACTTGTCTCGTTCAAGGTGGTGCTCTGCAACAAGTTCGTGGCAGCCTTGGAGATTTAAATAATGGCAAGCTTTGGAATCAGAATGGAGAAATCGGGCGAGTGGTGAATCTGGACTCTCCCCAGGATTCTAACAGTCCTTCTCCTGGTGTGCTCTCCCATCTGCAGGACATAGAATCCCAATTTAATTGGTTGTGAGGGGAATTTGGGGACATGAAGAAGTCAATCTCTCATCTGGCCACCTTTGTCCATATTTCAAACTCTGACATTAGGAACAATTGCACCAAGATGAAAGATTATTATGAAGGTCTGGTTGGAAAAGTAGAGTTTATGCACAGCTGTTTAAGGATAGTGGAAGCAAAGGTCGACTACATCAAGACCAGCCCTGCGGCACTTCTTGGCATAGACAACGAGTACGTGGGAGAAGGAAGCAAGCTCAAGGCTCGTCAAATGAACACCAAGTGATCTCAGCTATAAAGTTTATTTCTTTATGTTATCGGCAATTAAAACTGTCTGTTTATTTTCCCTGTTTGCTAAATTCTCAACTATGTATGAACTTAAAAGACTGGTTATGAGGTGCCTTCAGCCCTCCTTGTGTTGGGTACAGTCTTCCCAATCATTTTGTAAGAACCTCTTTTTTTAATATAATGCTTATCAACCGTTTCTGTAAATATATATATATTACTTAATTTATTATAATTATGTCAAGGTTGTTTAGAACCATGGTGTAAATTACAAATAATACCATATACCATTATTTAACAAGTTTTTAAATTGTATTTGAGTTAATTAATTAAAATATTAATTAAATGGTGATATATTGAATTATGAGTCAACAAATTATTAAGGGAATTAAAAGGATTAAAATTATTTGAATAAGAAGTGATGGTTGGCAGGTGACCCAACCAACACATTTATAATATTTCAATTATTAATGGGAGTCATGGGGGATGGGCTAGAGGAAAGACTTTGATGGAAAACATTAATGGGGGAGATAGGGGTATTAATGGTAGAGGTAAAGAGTCGGCAATGGGGAGGATAAGGTCGAGAAGGAGAGGGGGAGAAGGGGATCACTTCACCTTGGGATATTTTTGGGGAAATTACAGAGCAAAGATATAAATTTACAGAGGAGAGGAGAAGGGGGTTCTTGTTGGAGATTTTCTAAAGGGATATAACAGGTTGGCTTGTACTCGGTTTGGGATCGGGGGTCCAAAGGAGTACCTTTGGAGCTGGGTGGTCGACGAGACCTCGCCAGTTGGTAGGGTGGCATACTTGTTTGCGCTGGTTGAGTTTCATAAGGTTTGGGAAATATTTTGGTTGCAGGACTACAACAGGACATACGACAAGCAAGGAAACAAAAGGGAGCAGCAACAAAGGGGGATCTACTAGCTATTTAGAGGTACTTATCCTATAGGTATAATGATCATTTCTACCCTTGTCATATTTTATTTCAAGTTATGGAAACAAAAATTATATGTTGTTACACCTACACAAACAGAAGTGGTTAGAAGTAGATAAAATAATAAATACATATATAGAAACCTGTAGGTGTAAATATGTTACGGTACACAAGCATGAAAATCCAACCAAAAAAACATAAGTTAGAAAATCAAAATGGAGATTTGAACAATGTGAAAACGAATAAACATGGATTTATTTATAAATTTAGTAAAATTAGGACATGGGTCCTACAATAAAGAGTTTAAAGTTATTGTAGTTATTCTATTCGAACAATAGCTTAATCTTCTGTTTGATATATAAGTTGTTCAGTTAAACACATAGAGAAAGGAGTTAAAAGGAACTGTATCCCTTAATTGCTTGAATGATGACAATCTGATATATAAAGTCACAATTTCGTTTTTATAGAATAAATTAATAAATGTATTCCCTTCAAATTGACTACAAGGATCTAAATACCTTAAGATATAGAATCCCACTCATGCATATTATGGAAATAACACACATGGGTTAAAGAATCATTTAAATGCTTATGCAAGACTTAATATTCATTTAGAAGTTACAGAATAGCGAGTGGAGTGATTAGAAGAATGGTTCTCGTAAAAAGAAATCGAAAATAAGGAGAAGTTCCAGTTATATTTAAAATATTATAGAAATGAATTTTATTAAGTGAAGGATGTTTATAGTTGATGGCTTAAGAAGTTTTACATTGAAAAGAGCGTTACATTTAAGAGCTGGAAAAAAATATGTTTACATTCTTATATATTAGAAAGAAGTTACATATATATAACTGACATGTTGATTGGGATAGGTATATACCCAAAAGAAATTATTGTATTCATAAATGAATTTTACTCCAAAGAAACTATATAGTTTGTGTAGTACAGGGATTTGCATATTGTACTTATTGTTGATTGTCTAAAAAGATATTTATGCATACGGTATATTTCTAAATAATTTTGCTCAAAGAAAATTTTATAAGGACTTGGAAAGGGAGAAATTATAGTCAATTATTATTGAGGAAATTAATATAGTTGTGTAATTAAAAGAGCTTGCATGTTGCAATTATTGTTAACTTTTTCAAAGAAAAATTCTATACATGTTTTTATAAATAAGATGTGCTCAAAGGAAAACTATATATATATAAATTAAGAAAAATGCCCTTCTTAAAAATGGGACTTCTTTGTTGGGTGGTGACCATAGTGATTGGTTAGGAGGTCTAATGAATCATGGTTAAGATATGCATAACAAGTAGAAATTACCTTTAAGAAAATGTATTCTTTAAATAAGGATTGAAGGGATAATATGACTGAGATACCAATGGGGTAACCTATCACGACATAACTTGTCGAATGCTAGCTTTTAATGAAGGGATTTTGATGGATTTTGATTTCAAATTTGGTTTGATAAATATGGGGTTCTAAATTGTATATTAATGGTCAGTTAATGGTCTCAAATGACAAATGGCTTAAGGTAGAGGTGGACAAATTGAAGTAAGTGATGCATACATGACACAATAATGATGAAATGCAACTTGGAAGAGCCACCAACGAGACAAACATAAGAAAATATGACGAAAGGGGAATGATTTTCAATCTATAAATTAAATAATGATGACTAGAACTAAATGAAAATTCATCATATACAAGCAACTATATGTGTCTATTGCATGGGATTGAAGGGCCTTGTGAAAAATAAAGGAAAGCATGAATCTAGGCTAGGTTACTGTTAAACTTTTTCTACGTAGCCATGATGCGAAGACAAGTGGACAAATATATTTGGTGAATTTACTAAATGGCGAGAAATTGATTAATTTTAACTGAAAAGACACCAAGATACTTAGATTGACGAGACTTTGATTAATTGGTGAGGGAGTGTTCCAGTATCAAAATTTGAAAAACAAGATATCAAATGTTACTAACACGAGGAGCTGAGCCCAATAAACACAAATTTTCCAGCATGACAATGTTGTTAAAGAGAATGAAAAACTGAAAAACTACAAAATGATGTGACCATGACATGATAAATGAAGAATCCTTAACTAGAAGGGGCAAACAAGGACGATTTTCGTAAAGCGAAGTATGGACATGATCAGCAAAATGAACTAAATGCAATGAAGCTAACCTTGGGTCATGATCAAAACTGGATGAAAAGACAACTAGCCCTCAAGATGGAACTCGATGAGGATAAGAAAACACACATTGTGCAACTTGATGAGTCTGTTGAAGTGGTCCTATGACAATGGAGATGATGAGATCATGAAAGGACATGATGAGATTCTTGACCTGGACATGATGTTACTAATTAAAGGACTAGGATTTAAAGTTTAATATGTTCGACTAAGTCGCTAAGTTTTGATGCTTGGAATCATATCAAATTGAGATCCAACATTATTAAAACATTTAGGGGTTGGAAGTAGTCTTATGGGAATTAGTTTTTGGACTATTTGATAGTCGCTCTTGATTTATTAATCTGTGATTATAACTTACCCATATGTATGTTACCAAAGATTGTATGATGTTTATCTTCTCACCTCATAGAAGAGGATTGCCAAATAGATTTGAATTCTTACTTGGATGTTGATTGGCTACCTACCATGCAGCTATCAATGAGATCTAATTTAATTGAATATCATGGACAATTAGGAGGTATTGGAAATCTGAGTTAGCATTAACGATTATTAAAAAGTATTACAATTTAAATTACGTGAATTATTGTTAGATTATTGAGAATCTGTTGGAACTTGTTGGACGAAACATAAAATCATTGATGATAGAAAAGCTAGTGTTTATGGCCACAAATATGTGGAGAATGGCATGAAAAATGATTAGGAAAAGAAAGTGAAAGTGTATGTGAATGTACGATAAAACTTAACTCCGGGATGAAGTTTTAATAAGAGGGGTTGTATGTAATGCCCCTCAAACTTGCTATGACTATCGATATTGATGACACTTATTGGTAAGTGACCTAGCTAAAGAAACCAAGATAAATGGCCGCATAGATGTTGATTAAGAATAAAATTGTCGACTGACTAGCGATGTATGTGATAAATGAATATGTTTCTAATGATGGATTTAATGACGATTATGGATACATTTTGTTGATTGATTAGCACATGTGAAATCTTATGATGAATGTCATATTTATGCCGAATTATAGAAATAAATTATGCCGATGATTATGATAGGAATCCAACGAACAAATATATATGTTTGCTTAACGATTAGCGAATGAATGAAGTGACTTATGATATGATGGTTTTGAGTAGTACTATTGATATGTGTGCACTGAGTATGTGTATAGTGACAGGTAAGACAGTTTACTGACTGACTCAAGACATAACGGAAATGGGGTTGCAGAGGATGGGAAAATACACACGGGGGTACGACGACGATGTTGGCTTCTGATAAGCATCCACACACGAGTTTGGAAATCCCTTTCATCTTTACTCAAGGAAGCGTGAAGTCATATGTGGGAAACCATAATGGATTGGTCACGTACGAGGTTGAGGGGTGCGCAGTAAGAACAATCTTACTCCTCAGCGCCATTAGTCTCACATAGAGTGTAGCTGAATGATTTATGGTAATGGTTTCTAAATCACTACATGGAATCCCATCACAACAGTAAAATGAGAAACTATTGTCCGAAGGGCCCGACGATGTGGCACCTAGACAATTAAGGAAAGAAAGTCAGAAGGACTCGACGATGTGATACCTAGACAATTATGGAAAGGAAGTCAGAAGGACCCGACGATGTGGTATCTAGACGATTAAGGAAAGAAAGTCAGAAGGACCCGACGATGTGGTACCTAGACGAATAAAGAAAATTGATAAATTAACATCTATATATTTGGCATATAGAATTGCATTAAATTATTTATGCATGAAAGGATTATTTGTAGTTATGTACTTGGCATATAGTATTGCATTATATTAATTGTCCATGAAATAATTATTTATAATTGAATAATTGAGAATAATTAGAAATGGAGCAAAGATAGACTAGGGGTCATTAACTAGTCAACTCCACATGCACCCACTAAAATAGGGATTGGAATCCTAGTATCAAGGGACATCTAAGAGTAAAATGAGGGAAGTAGTGCACTCTCATAAGAGAGTGACACATGGGTGGGTGAATATTTGTATTAAATAATATTACATAAAAGAGTATTTTTGCATGAAGTGACATGTGTCGTAGGAACATTTCCTATTTAAGAAAGATGAGAAGAAGGGAAAAGGGACCCTATGGTTGGATGACTGTCGTAATGGCTATGAGTTTCTGATTGTGCTTTCTATGGCAAGTTTGGCTAAGGATTCTGGTGAGGGGGAGCTCATTTCTGAACCTTTGCAAGTGTGTGTCCTCTATGACCCCGAAGCTCGGGGGTGGCTATGCGATTGATTGCATAAGCCTACAGTTGGGTGGTGAAGTTAACGATTTCTTCTCCTATGGTTAACAAGCTTTTACTTGTGGGATCCAATCGAAGACGTGGACGGAAAAAGGGTAAATTGGATCAGGCGACGACAATGACCCCTCCTTCGACAATGACATCAACCTACGACTGACAGGTTTATTATTTCATTTGTATTGCTAAGTTAAATTTTGAGTAAATTTTCAGTTTCCTGCCATTGGTAAGATCGAAACTGTTTTATATTATGTTAGAAATTATTTATATAGTCTTTTGGGAAGGCCCCGGAAATGGGGGTTCCTACAAAGGATGATGTCATCATATGAAGGAGGGTCCAGTGAGAGGGCGTTGGTGAATTGGAGGGCCAGGAGGGTGCTGGAGGTGACCTGGAGGAGAAAGAGATGCCTCAGTGCTGAAAGAATCGTCATCAGAATGTTAAATTAGGGTTGGGGTCATGTGACCCAGTGATCCACCCTGGAAGCCCTGAACACCAACCTCAGGGCTTCAAGCCCTTTCATGAGGCAGTCAACAATGCCACTAAGCCATAGTATTTCCAAGGGAGGAACCAGAGGGTTTGGCCATAGCTCCTACCCAGAAAAAGTTGGCTAAACACGCCTCCTGGAGAGAAAAAATGACCCCTCTCCCTAGGGCACCTTTGCAAGTGCGTTGGTATTGGTACCATCGTAACACCAACAAATCCACGTTGTCACATTGGAAAATTGGTACATACTGATGATCACCACTGACCATTTTTGTCAATGTCCCAGCAACTAAGAAGAGAACAGAAAATAATAACCTTATGTAAGACTAGAAATCTAAGGACCACTCAATCATAAGATCAATTTAGGAATATCCACTATTGACTAGTTAAAGAAATATTCTTAATTTCCGACATCCTTTTGAAGATAATATCTAAAGATAATGCAACAAATTTGACACTATGTATGTAGCTCTAGTCAATCCAAAGAAGATTAGAATGTCGAACACTCGTGCTTGCAAGAGATAGGCGGAAATATCTCACACACATATATATAATGGACATCTCAAATAAAGGGATTATTGAAAAATGTATGTTACAATGTTTCCATGAACCCCTCCAACATTCTTATCAACTTTATTTTTACTTGATTGTAAACATTCTATCGAAAGTATTTTCTTAAAATATGTATTATGTTTCACTCTAATTTCTTCCAACAAACACAGATGGAGATTTCATCATGTTAATATGTTATTGCGTTTTTCTTGCAACAAATACAAGCTTAATAAATAAAAGAAAGAATACATCAAATCTTTAGTTTTCCAAGATGATATGTATAACTCACTTCCAATAGTTCTTTCAACTTGCAAGAACAATTCTCCAATAGCTGTAAAGTATAGTGACACAATTTAGAATAGTTGTAAGTCAATTCAAACTCGACGTTTCAATCATCAAATATATACTAATAAAAAGGATATTGTACTCTCTTTCATCCATGTGGTGTTAGGGAGACGTTTAAGTAGAAACAAAGCACAGGTTTGTAAATGTAAAGAACATAGTGGTGTAAAAGCAAACATTCTAACAATAATCCAAAGCAGCAAAATCTTTTGAATTTTTCAAAATTGATGAAATATTAGGATCAAATGAAATGTGCTTGGTAAACATATTTGATTTTTCTTTTTCTTTTGTGGAAAAAAAATAAATTCTTGCTATTCATAAGGTGAATTAAAGAAACTATAATAAAGCCTATTTCAAAAATAGTGATACCAGTATACTATTAATCAATAATAACCAATGATACAAAAGCTGCTAAATAATTACATTTAGGCATGTGACTGTTTTCAGTAGTAATACTGTGAATATCCGACAGACTGATTTAACCTCAAGACTATGCATAAACTAATAATACTAGTGCTATTGAAATAGTTGGGGCCAAAGTTCAATAGGACCAAAAAAGTGCCAAAAATAGAAAAAGAGATACCTGAGTAGAGCTGAATTCCACCAATTGCTCGTTTGAGTAGCCTTTGACCTTTAAGAAACCTTCCTGAAGAGTAAGGCCTAGTTTAGAAAGTTGATTTGCCAGTTGGATCTTGCTATGTGTGAGAAATGGATATCTGGTAAAAAATTAAGTAGTCCTTGAATCTGAGATTTCCAGTGATATAGAGAGGATACATTTAATTGTCTCTTTTCTATGATCAATTTTATAATATAATAAAAATCTCCGAAGATAGGGATAGAGAAGATCTCCTTCAAATGAGCAATTTTTAATAAATCCCATAATGCAAGCAGCTCAGCCCTGGTATTACGGCCAATACCACCTCCAAAACAGATTTCATAATAGTGTCCTTTGGAGAGAATAATGTGAATATCAGCCCCACAGGTACCAGCTTGAGCGACCCCATCGAAAAAACCCAGTGGAACCTGGAGCCTGTCCCAAATAAATAGGTGGGGGTCTAAGACGAGACTTCAGTTTGACAGTAGAGCTCAGAATACCAAAAATAAACTTTATCAATACCAGTCCTTCTCAAAAGTGAAACAATAATCCCCAAAAATGATGGCATTCCTGAGCCACCACACTCCCCATATAAAAAACAAAAGAAAAGTAGAGAGGGATTTCCAGATTTTGAACCGCTAATAGAGGCACCTGTCAAGAGAAGAATAGTTCCACTGACCTAAAATCTTTAATTTGCTCACCACTTTGTCCCATAGCTGAAGAGTAAAGGAACAAGTAGCCAATAGATGGTCTACTGTTTCTGAATCCCGATAGCAGAAGGGACAACCCGAGGGCCCTTGCCTCCACGACGGATGAAATTCTCCCCTGTAAGAATGCGATTTTTCAACGCCAGCCTTTCTTTAAAAACTCCTGAGAAGTAGCTGAATAATAATTTTTCACACAGGATTGGACTGAAATGTAACAAGTCAGGCATCATTGATTCCAGCCGCAATAAAGGAAAAGGTAAGCTAATACTATAATGTTTCATACAAGTGCAAAATAAGAGCTTAATTGCAATGGATTTAAACAATCCAGGATGATAATGATGTGCACTGAGGAATTGTTGACGCACATCGACAGGTTTGGGATCCTGCCGAGGAGTAATTTGATGTTCAGGGGAAGCATATGGAGCTAACTCTACCATATATATATTATTCCTTACTAAGATACCTATGCAAAGGGAGGTAGCAGACACATGACCGCAACTAGGGAGGCTAAACATTAGAGGGTTTTATTTATTATCATTGTGTTAATGGCTAGTCAAGACGAATCAAACCCTGTCATCCCCTATTGAATACATAACTAGAAATGAAAAGTATAAAGTAGTTAATATAAAACCACGTTAAAGATCACCAGAAGCCAAAGAATAAATCCCTCGTTGCACAGAATACAAGCATAAATCCCAAGCAGGGAATACAAGCATAAATCCCAAGCAGATCATTGGATGCAATCCCTCAATGCCCCTTCCTATCACAAAACCAGGGTTTTTAAATCATAGTATCATAATTTGTCAGTATGGGTAGTTCATGTAGGAAATTTGGAACAAATTCAAATTCGTCGAATATTCAGTATATGTATAATTCGGATATTACTTATTTCCCCTCTATGTAAACTGTTAGTCCTCATTTTCGTCGAGTGTAGCAACTGTGCACAGAGAATCTCTATTAAAGCAGTCAAACCCTATTCTCGGTAATGGTAGGTTTATAGTTAAAAATAGAGACTGTTAGTCCTCATTTTCGTCAAGTGTAGCAACCGTGCACAGAGAATCTCTATTAAGGTAGTCAAACCCTATTCTCGGTAATGGTAGGTTTATAGTTAAAAATTATGCTTCCTTGCATTACCTCTCTGGCTCAGATCCTTCATGCCTACGTGCATCGTTGTAGACCAGCTAATAGCCTTAAATCAATTATAGGATGAATAAAAGAAATCATTCCAAGATGTTTTGATGATAGGTATATAGTACATAGTTTTAGTAAAACATATGGTCTAGGGTAAAATAATAGATCAAATGAACCATTTTGAAGCATATCAACAAACTAAAAACTTAATGCAATTAAGAAGAGCTTAACAGAAGCAATTCCAGTCTTCAAGCCTATGCATGCAAGCCATGGAATTGTATGTGAAATGTAACCAACATTTCATAAATAAGAGTTACTACCCCGCATTGAAATTCTTAGACTTGATTGGAAGAGATTACTTGCACAGAATTGCAGACAATGTGCTTTAGCAATTACACAGAATTTGTGTCCCATGTATATTCTGATAGCAATAGTATCCCACCAAAGGAATCGATACATCCAAAGTTTGGGAATTCCAAGATATAATCCAATGATCCCCGACTGTTGTCTACTCAATGCACTAGTACATAGCACCAAAACTAAACTTTGAATCCCTATTACCAACCATTTCACTCAATTCCCAGTTTAGCCAAAAATTTCACTGCAATCCAAATTTAAATTTATGTGCCTAAACACATTAATGATGATCCTCCTAACACTAAATCTTATATGTTGGAGCTTTTCACAGAATCTATCTTCTCTGAACTAGAAGAAATAAAACATGATGCAGGGATTTGTTCAGATGAAATATCAAAATGAAATTTCGTGTTTTAGGGAAGAAAACAAGAATATGTATGAAAAATAGCTGTGATAAAATGCATTATGTTGTATGTAATCTCCACATTTTAGGCTTTTACGCATGGAAACAAATAGCACATAAAATCCACATACCTGAGCAACAGACTCCATGAATGATGATGTATGCGCTCGATCGTGAGGATGAATTCTTGCATAAACGTGTGAATAAGATTGAGGATTGAGACAGAATATAAGTTGACCATTATAATATGATGAGCGAATATTTATAAGGTGAGGGTTCAGGAATCCTAGGCCCCGTTGCTTTGATGTTGGACAATTTAGGCTCCACGCATCACTGAGCAATGTCTAAATTCCCTGCAATGTTCTTATCTCTTATCTTGCAGCGACGATCATTCAGGGGAGTAAGGTTTATTTACCTTGATTATCACTATTAAAAATTTGCAAATTGAAGCTATCTGGTACTGCTATTGATTTCACTTAATCAACTAACCTACCGGATTTGGATCTTTAACTCCTTTTATGTTCCTCTCTTTTCAGCAGAAAAAAAAAACATATTATTGTTATTCATTTGAATCAAATAGTACATATAGTTAAGTCATGCCGACTTAGTAATCTACAAACTAGGTCATAACTTTCTCAAAACATCATATCAATATAGCCTTCCCCTTCATAGATCATTACAGAACTTTTTTCCAAAATTTCTGTTTATAAAAATCCATCCCATTTATCAAAAATATAACCTGGAGATAAATTATCGATTCTAGTATTCAAAAATTTTAAAAGTTCCCAAATCTGTGATTTGAGAATCCTGAAATTCTTCCCAATTAATTACTCCTTCCACACCATCCATGGCTTGCTTTGATAATTTAGCCGCCAGTGTATTGTGTTGTCGATAGATGTGATCAAAAGAAATATCCCTAAAACATCTGATTGGAGTTCACACATATCCTTTATAAAAACCAACGTAGATCCATCTCAAACCCAGATCTATCAAGCACTGAGAGAGATCCAATTTCTTGAGGTATAATTTTTTTTGTTTTATCTTAATTTTTTTACACATTAAGAAAAAAATTACCCCTCAAGAAATTGGATCCCTCTCTTTCAATTTTTTTATTTTTATTTTTGATAAGTTATGAGCAAACATGAAATTTTTAATTACTTTTGATTTTTTATAAGTTATGAGCCGACATGGAAACGTAATGTGACAAACGTTACAACATCTCCCCCATACTGGGTTGTAACGTAACGTGACAAACGTGACAAATGTGACAAACGTTACAACATCTCCCCCATACTGGGTTGTAATGTAACGTGACAAATGTGACAAACGTTATAACATCTCCCCCATATTGGGTTGTAACGTAACGTGACAAACGTTACATGTGACATCCGTTACATGATATCCCCCATACTGGGTTGTAACGTAATGTGACAAACGTTACATGTGACATCCGTTACATGATCTCCCCCATACTGGGTTGTAAGCACCTCGTTTGCACCATACATGATCTCCCCCATACTATTACTTTTTACATTTTATTACTTTTGAAAACGTTACATGTGACATGGGACATCCGTTACAGGATCTCCCCCATACTATTACTTTTTACATTTTATTACTTTTGAAAACGTTACATGTGACATGTGACATCCATTACAGGATCTCCCCCATACTATTACCTTTTACATTTTATTACTTTTGAAAACGTTACATGTGACATGTGACATGTGACATCCGTTACAAGATCTCCCCCATATTGGGTTGTAAGAACCCCGTTTACACTCGGTGCAATAATAAAATATTATAAAAAAAACATGTAGGTTCAAATTAGATTTAAAACATTTAGAGGGCTATATATATAAAAGTACATAAATTAGATTAATTAAAACTATAAACATTGCATTACACACTTGATTTGAAGAGTGCAAATGTTGATGAAGAGTTTGCAGCTCGAGATATTTGATCCACGCTTGATAGATCCTTTCCTTTGAGATATTTGATCTACGTTTGGTAGATCTTTTGAAAATGAATGTTGGTTATAGAAAAAAATACCTACTAAGCTTGGTGTAGGTTGAAGGCTTCGTGTTGTCCCCATATATGACATCTTGGGTTTGAAATGCAGAACAAATCCTTCACGCAGTCGCATCATGGAGCACATACTTTGGTTATGGCATTAAATCCCTTGATGTGGCTGAGATTTCGCCCTTTTCTTCAGTTGTTTTGCATTTGCATATCAGCACCCTTTTTTATTGAGTTGTGGGTTTAAGGAGAGGCATGATGGAGCCACCCATAGCATGCCCATAGTGTGTATCTCCCCAACAATAGCTCTTTGAATACCATTAAATTACATTTAAGCTCGATCTATAATCAACTAAACAACTCCCTATGTAGCAATTTCGAGTATCAATTGGAGAATTGTATCTATAGAAATCAGAAAATTGTATATATTTATATATATGGGGCTCCAATGATTTCCATATTAAGAAGGTTCAAATATATTTGTAGGGTTAAACTTAGTTAAAGCAACATTCATAAAACAAGGATTCGTTAACAAATTTAAAATTCCACAAACACTAAGATTCCCTCCCCTTTGGAATAGAGATGGAACTCTCTTGTATACATAATCTTTCATAAAATAGAAATAACCAATCATAAAAGAAGGATTCGTTAACAAATTTAAAGTTCCACAAACACTAAGATTCCCTCCCCTTTGGAATAGAGATGGAACTCTCTTGTATACATAATCTTTCATAAAACAGAAATAACCAATAATAAATGTAGATCCAAAATATCCTCAAGTGCTTTCAACAATGTGCTAATAATTAGCAACTAGAAATCAACTCATAAATAATCTCAAGATCTTTGTTAAAACTCAAATCTAATATTTATCTAAGATTCTTTCTATATCCAAGAGGTTGATGATACTCCTTGATCCATGGATTGGATGGTGGTTGAAGGGAAATTCGAATTATTAACTTTCTGTCATTTTTGTAACTTATATAGAGGATCTACATCTTTCCTATAGAGTTTATGTAGTGGATCCATAGCTTTCCTATAGAGTTTCTGTAACAAATCCGCGGCTTTCTTGTAGAATTTCCGCAGCTACCTATAAACTATATGGAGGATCTATAACTATTGTGGAACTCATATAAAGGTTTTGCATCTTTTGTAGTATGTTTGTGACAGATCTGTAGCTTCTATATGATTTCCATAAAGGTTCCGCAGCTTTGGTTCTGTAGCCTGAAGAAGGATCTACAACTGCTATGGAACTCCCACAAAGGTTTTGTAGCTTCTATAGTATGCTTGTGACAGATCCATAGCTGCTATATGAATTCAACAATGGTTATGTAGAAAATAGTTGCGTAGGAGGTTCTGCATTACGGAATGTTCTGTA